>CAWUFW010000764.1:1250000-1255000 GCA_963921515.1 Calotriton arnoldi | reverse complement strand
GGACACTCAAGTACGTACACCGCATACTCTGTCTTGCATGTAAGGAGCTTCTGGATCTTATTCTCCCTGTCACCAAATGGTGTTTTGTATGTCCTGGTGTTGACACCATGTTGGCAGGCCTTACAGGTTTTACATTTAAAAAACCCCTTATTGTTTAAAAACCAGCTAGTATTTTCAATGGTGTCTGGATTTGTGTTAACCAAAGAATCACGCATGGAAGGTGCCCTACTATAAGTGATAGGACCAATTTTACCACGGAGGGTGTCTATCACTGGGTCATTCAGAACCAGAGGCCAGTTCCTATTAATGATTTTCTCAAGACTGTTCTGTTGTCGACTGTACCTCATAATGAACCTGACTTGGTTAGATTTCTGCTTCACGTGTGGTGCCGTCTACCCGGTCACCACCTGCTGTTCTTTTTTATTTTTCATGAGGTCCTCCCTCTCAAGCAAGTTGGACTTCACCATTGCCCTGTTAATCACTTCCTCCGTGTACCCTCTCTCAAGAAACCTTTTCTTGCTGTTTGCTTGTGCCTCCCTCAGGTCCTGTTGGTTACTGCAAATCCGTTTAAGGCGCAACATCTCCCCATAAGGAATACTATTCAAAAGATGCTTGGGGTGTGCGCTACTTGCATGTAACGTAGAATTCCCTGATGTAGGTTTCATGTATAGTCTAGTTTCTATATTCTTCCCCATGATGTACACCTCTGTATCTAAGAAAGTGACAGACGTCTGGCTCATGGTGACAGTAAAATGCAGGTTGAGTTCATTTACATTCAACAGGTTCACAAAATTGGGCGCAAGATGCTGATCGCCTTTCCAGAGGATAAACAAATCATCAATATAGCGTAGCCATATCATGACATTATTTTCAAATATCTGCTTGTACGTGTCTCTGAGGACCAGCTCCTCCCAGTAGCCCATATGCAGACAGGCATAACTGGGAGAAAAGCTGGCCCCCGTAGCCACTCCCCTGATTTGATGATAAATAAGATTATAAAACATGAAATTGTTAAACAAGCAAAATTTCAACATTTCTAACAGCATATCATTGTGTTCTTTGTCTTCCGGGGGTCTTTTAGCGAGAAAATGTGCTATTGCTCGTATACCATCTTTGTGTCTGATGCTGGTGTACAGTGACGTTACATCTAATGCCAGCATCCACATATCTTCTTGCCATATCACATCTTTGATCTTCATCAAAAAATCACCAGTATCTCGTACATATGAAGGGAGTGACTTGACATAATCCTGTAAGAAAAAGTCAATGTACTTTGAAGTGTTCTCCAGTGGCCCCTCCTTTGCCGATATAATAGGCCTGCCTGGTGGCTTTTTAGGGTCCTTATGTACCTTGGGGATAAAATATATTGATGGAATAACCGGGTTATCTTTAAAAAAAAAAAAAAAAAATCATCAGACGAGATCAAGCCTTTGTGTTTCCACTCTGACAATTTACTGTTGTATACTTTGTTGGCCTCCTTAATGGTCTGTGCTGTACCTCGAGTGTAGCACTCCCTGTCGTTTAGCTGTGTGAATGCCTCCTTCTTGTAATCCTCTAACGGCCACAGTACAATGTTGCCCCCCCTTGTCACTTGCTCGTATCACTATGTTCTTGTTATTGCGTAATTTTCTTATTAGAGCCTCATATTGTTGGTTCTGCTTATTGTAATTGAAATGCTTCGCTTGAGTGGCTTTGTTCAATTTCTTGATTTGCGCTATGACCGAATCATGAAAAATATCTATGCAGTCACGGGGTGTGATGGGATTGAAGGTAGATGTGGGTTTGAATGGTGTAGAGATCTTCACTCCTGTTATACCACTGTTGGCCATCTCACGTCTTCCCACATTATCACTTTGGCCTGTAGACTGTACATAGTCTGCTCCCTCTGATTCCCATAACTCTGCCAGCTCCTTGAGTATGGGTACATCCGACTGTGTCAGGTTTGTAGTATGACCAAGTTCTACCGGCTTTATTTGAGACTTGCTTTGTAAATGGAACTTCCTCAGTTTCAATTTCTTTATTGATTTGTATATGTCAAGTCTTGTTGAGGCATAATCGAAGTTAATACCTGGTGCATATGACAGTCCCAGGCATAAGATATTTTTCTCTTTTTCTGTTAGTATCACCTGGGACAAGTTGACTATTGTTTTGTTGGTATTGCCAATCAATTCTGTATCTTTTGTTACCACTGCCCCCTTCCACGTTTTTTGTAGTAATTTTGTGTGCCGTTTGCTTGCCTTGCTCCTCTGCCTCAGTTTGTAATTAATCCGGCTTCGTTGTTCATTCTTTCTGGTCTGGGGCAGAGTGTCTGCCTCCTTTCGTTGCATAAAAAATTAATCTCCTCCCCCGGTGATGGTCTAGGTTTTTGTTGGTTACTCCCCGGGTTTCTCATCTCCGATTCTGATTCACTGCCACATGCTGAACTATTGTCGGATTGGGAAGTATCACCTTTTGCAGACTTATCCTTACTGCTAGTCTTGTCATTTATTACAGTCCTGAATTTAGATACCCTCATCGCATCATATTTCTTAGCAAAAGTAAAGATCTGCCCCAGTTCGTAATCATTGCGGTCTCTTTGGAATTTATAGGCTTTTCTCTCTTTAATTTTATTCTCCTCTTTCTTTAGCCTTATCATCATCTCACTCCTTAATTTGTCCTTATTGTCGGTTCCTTCGCATTTGTCTATTTCATCATTAATCTCTTCAATTTCTTTTTAGGAGCTGTGCTCTGTCGATGTCCGCGTATTTGATAAGTATTAGTACCAATCTCCGTGATGAATCCAAGTTACTTGCTGCCCATTCTCGCATGAGCTCTGGATTGGGGTTTTCGTAACTGGGGGCCGTGAGAATTCTTAACCCCCTCGGGATCCTGTTGACGTCAATATATCGCTGTAGGGAACGCGATTCCCACCATTTACTCTGTTCGCTATGCATCTTTTTTTCTAACATTTTAAATTTTTCTTTGATATTACTGACATCTTTGCTTTTGTCACCATTGTTTTTATCTTGAAAATTCATCGGTAATGGGAGGGTGTCTGAAAACATATTAGACGCTGCTGCCTCCCTATCATGTAAGATGTCGGCTGACATATTGCAAGTTCTTTATATTTTTCTCCGTGAGTGAGTTCTGGCCTTCGATCTTCCCGCCAACTACACTCACTGCACTCTCCCTTCTACCCCGATTACCTGTAATCAATCAATCAATCAATCACAGAATTTGTAAAGCGCACTACTTACCCGCGAGGGTCTCAAGGCGCTAGGGAAAAAAGAAAAGGGGGGGGGGTGCTGCTACTGGTCGAACAACCAGGTCTTGAGTAGCCTCCTGAAGGTCAGCAGGTCTTGGGTCTGTCGTAGGCTTAGTGGAAGGGTGTTCCAGGTCTTGGCGGCGAGGTGGGAGAAGGATCTGCCGCCGGTGGTAGTTCTTCGAATGCGAGGGACGGTGGCGAGGGAGAGGTCGGTGGAGCGGAGTTGGCGGTTGGGGACGTAGAAGAGGAGTCGTCTGTTGAGGTAGGCTGGGCCAGTCTTGTGGAGTGCCTTGTGTGCGTGGATGAGGAGTTTGAAGGAGATTCTCCTGTCGACGGGGAGCCAGTGCAGGTTCCTCAGGTGGGGGGTGATGTGGCTGTGGCGTGGTACATCGAGGATCAGGCGTGCGGAGGCGTTTTGTATGCGTTGCAGTCGCTTGATGAGCTTGGCCGGGGCTCCCGCGTAGAGGGCGTTCCCATAGTCAAGTCTGCTACTGACGAGGGCCTGGGTGACTGTTCTTCTTGTGTCTGTCGGGATCCACCTGTAGATCTTGCGAAGCATGCGGAGGGTGTTGAAGCAGGAGGATGAGACTGCGTTGACTTGCTTGGCCATGGAGAGCGTTGAGTCGAGGATGACTCCCAGGTTGTGTGCGTGGTCGGTGGGTGTCGGGGCTGCTCCCAGCGTCGTTGGCCACCAGGAGTCGTCCCAGGCTGAGGGGTTGGAGCCGAGGATGAGGACCTCTGTCTTCTCCGTGTTCAGTTTTAGTCGGCTGATCTTCATCCAATCGGCGACGGCCTTCATTCCTTCATGGAGGTTGGATTTGGCGGCAAGGGGTCCTTGGTGAGGGAGAGGATCAGTTGAGTGTCGTCAGCGTAGGAGATTATGTTGAGGTCGTGCTGTCTGGCGATGCGTGCGAGCGGGGCCATGTAGATGTTGAACAGTGTTGCGCTGAGGGACGATCCCTGGGGTACGCCGCAGATGATCTCGGAGGCTTCGGATCGGAATGGTGGGAGGCGGACTCTCTGGGTTCTGCCGGCGAGGAAGGAGGTGGCCCATTCCAGGGCCTTGTCTCGGATCCCTGCGTCGTGGAGGCGTGCGCATAGAGTGCGGTGGCAGACAGTGTCGAAGGCGGCGGAGAGGTCCAGCAGGATGAGGGCTGCAGTCTCACCGTTGTCCAGCAGGATCCTGATGACGTCGGTGGCGGCGATGAGGGCAGTCTCAGTGCTGTGGTTGCTGCGGAACCCCGATTGGGATGGGTCCAGGATGCTGTTTTCTTCGAGGTATCGGGTTAGCGGTTTGTTGACGATCTTCTCGATGACCTTGGCTGGGAACGGAAGCAGGGAGATGGGCCGGAAGTTCTTGAGGTCTCTCGGGTCCGCCTTGGGTTTTTTGAGTAGGGCGTTGATCTCTGCGTGTTTCCAGCTCTCTGGGAAGGTCGTGGTCTCGAAGGAGAGATTGATGACGTTGCACAGGTGGGGTGCGATGGAGCTGCTGGCTTTGTTGAAGATGTGTTGCGGGAAAGGGTCTGACGGGGAGCCGGAGTGTATTGTGCTCATGGTCTTGATGGTGTCCTCGATGTTCACGCTGGCCCAGGCTGGCAGGGGGTCGTGGTCGATGGTGTGCGGCGGGTCTGGTGCATCGATCTTAGTTGGGGCTGTCTGGGTGTTGAAGCTGTCGTGGATGTCGGCGATCTTGCGGTGGAAGAAGGTGGCGAGGGAATCGCACAGGGGTTGCGACGGCGGGATGTCGTTGGTGTTG
>CAWUFW010000763.1:3652500-3660327 GCA_963921515.1 Calotriton arnoldi | reverse complement strand
AAAACGAAAACGAAAACGAAAACGAAAGAAAGCAAGAAAACGAAAACGAAAACGAAAACGAAAGCAAGAAAACGAAGAAACGAAGAAAGAAACGAAAACGAAAGAAAACGAAAGAAAGAAAGAAAACGAAAGAAAACGAAAACGAAAGAAAACGAAAGAAACGAAACGAAAACGAAAGAAAACGAAAACGAAAGAAAACGAAAGAAAGAAAACGAAAGAAAACGAAAGAAAACGAAAGAAAACGAAAGAAAACGAAAAACGAAAGAAAACGAAAAGCAAAGAAAACGAAAAGAAAACGAAAAGAAAACGAAAGAAAGAAACGAAAGAAAACGAAAGAAAGAAAACGAAAGAAAACGAAAGAAAACGAAAGAAAGCAAAGAAACGAAAGAAAGAAAACGAAAGAAAACGAAAAGAAAACGAAAGAAAACGAAAGAAAACGAAAAGAAAACGAAAAACGAAAGAAAGCAAGAAAGAAACGAAAAGAAAGAAGAAAACGAAAGAAACGAAAACGAAAGAAAGAAAACGAAAGACGAAAACGAAAGAAAACGAAAGAAAACGAAAGAAAGCGAAAGAAAGAAAACGAAAACGAAAGAAAACGAAACGAAAGCAAGAAAGAAAACGAAAACGAAAGAAACGAAAGAAAACGAAAAACGAAAGCAAGAAGAAACGAAAGAAAACGAAAGAAAACGAAAGAAAACGAAAGAAAGAAAGAAAACGAAAACGAAAACGAAAGAAAACGAAAGAAAACGAAACGAAAGAAAACGAAAACGAAAGAAAACGAAAGCAAAACGAAAGAAAACGAAAACGAAAGAAAGAAAACGAAAGAAAACGAAAAGAAAGAAAACGAAAGAAAACGAAAAACGAAAGAAAACGAAAACGAAGAAAGAAAACGAAAAGAAAGAAAGAAAACGAAACGAAAGAAAACGAAACGAAAACGAAACGAAAACGAAAGAAAACGAAAGAAAACGAAAGAAAGAAACGAAAACGAAGAAAACGAAAGAAAAGAAAACGAAAACGAAAGAAACGAAGAAAACGAAAACGAAAGAAAACGAAAGAAAACGAAAGAAAGAAAACGAAAACAGAAAACGAAAGAAAACGAAAGCAAGAAAGAAAACGAAAACGAAAACGAAAGAAAACGAAGAAACGAAAACGAAAGAAAACGAAAACGAAAGAAAACGAAACGAAAGAAAACGAAAGAAAACGAAAACGAAAACGAAAGCAAGCAAACGAAAGAAAACGAACGAAGAAAGAAACGAAAGAAAACGAAAGAAAGCGAAAACGAAAGAAAACGAAAGCAAAACGAAAGAAAACGAAAACGAAAGAAAGAAAACGAAAGAAAACGAAAACGAAAGAAAACGAAACGAAAGAAAGACGAACGAAAACGAAAAGCGAAAGAAAACGAAAACGAAAACGAAAGCGAAAAGAAAGAACGAAACGAAAACGAAAACGAAAGAAAACGAAAACGAAAGAAAGCAAGAAAACGAAAGAAAACGAAAGAAAACGAAAGAAAAGAAAACGAAAACGAAAGAAAGCAAGAAAGCAACGAAAGAAAGAAAACGAAAACGAAAAGAAAACGAAAACGAAAGAAAACGAAAGAAAGAAAACGAAAAGAAAGAAAACGAAAACGAAAGAAAACGAAAGAAAACGAAAGAAAACGAAAGAAAACGAAAGAAAGAAACGAAAGAAAACGAAAGAAAGAAAACGAAAACGAAAAGAAAACGAAAGAAAACGAAAGAAAACGAAAGAAAACGAAAGAAAACGAAAGAAAGAAAACGAAAGAAAACGAAAGAAAACGAAAGAAAACGAAAGAAAACGAAAGAAAACGAAAGAAAGAAAACGAAAGAAGAAAACGAAAACGAAAGAAAGAAAGAAAACGAAAACGAAACGAAAGAAGAAAACGAAAGAAAGCGAAGAAACGAAAGAAAACGAAAACGAAAACGAAAGAACGAAAACGAAACGAAACGAAAGAAAACGAAAGAAAACGAAAGAAAACGAAAACGAAAACGAAAGAAAGAACGAAAACGAAAGAAAGAAACGAAACGAAAGAAAGAAAACGAAAGAAAGAAAACGAAAACGAAAGAAAACGAAAACGAAAGAAACGAAAACGAAAACGAAGAAAGCGAGAACGAAACGAAAGAAAGAAACGAAAGAAAACGAAAGAGAAACGAAAGAAAACGAAAGAAAACGAAAACGAAAGAGAGAAGAAAACGAAAACGAAAGAAAACGAAAGAAAACGAAAGCAAAGAAAACGAAACGAAAGAAAACGAAGCAAGAAAGAAAACGAAAACGAAAACGAAAGAAAGACGAAAGCGAAAGAAAACGAAACGAAAGAAAGAAAACGAAACGAAAACGAAAGAAAGCAAGAAAACGAAAACGAAAGAACGAAACGAAAACGAAAGAAAACGAAAGAAAGAAAGAAACGAAAACGAAAGAAAACGAAAGAAAGAGAAACGAAAGAAAGCGAAGAAAGAAACGAAAGAGAAACGAAACACGAAAGAAAGAACGAAAACGAAAGAGAAAGCGACAGAGAACGAGAAAGCGAGAGAACGAGAGAGAGAGAGAGAGAACGAGAGAGAGAGAGAGAGAACGAACGAGAGAGAACGAACGAGCGAGAGAGAGCGACAGAGAACGAGAGAGCGATAGAGAGAGAACGAGAGCGACAGAGAGAGAGAACGAGAGCGACAGAGAGAGAAAACGAGAGAGCGACAGAGAGAGAGAACGAGAGCGACAGAGAGAGAGAACGAGAGAGCGACAGAACGAGAGAGCGACAGAGAACGAGAGAGCGACAGAGAGAACGAGAGAGCGACGGAGAGAGAACGAGAGAGCGACGGAGAGAGAGCGCGACAGAGTACACGACAGAGTACACGACAGAGTACACGACAGAGTACACGACAGAGAGTACACGACAGAGAGTACACGACAGAGAGTACACGACAGAGAGTACACGACAGAGAGTACACGACAGAGAGTACACGAGAGAGAGTACACGAGAGAGAGTACACGAGAGAGAGAGTACACGAGAGAGAGAGTACACGAGAGAGAGAGTACACGAGAGAGAGAGTACACGAGAGAGAGAGTACACGAGAGAGAGTACACGACAGAGAGTACACGACAGAGAGTACACGACAGAGAGTACACGAGGGAGAGTACACGAGAGAGAGTACACGAGAGAGAGTACACGAGAGAGAGTACACGAGAGAGAGTACACGAGAGAGAGTGAACACGAGAGAGAGTACACGAGAGAGAGAACGAGAGAGAGAGAACGAGAGAGAGAGAACGAGAGAGAGAGAACGAGAGAGAGAGAACGAGAGAGCGAGAGAGAACGAGAGAGAGTACACGAGAGAGAGTACACGAGAGAGAGTACACGAGAGAGAGAGTACACGAGAGAGAGAGAGTACACGAGAGAGAGAGTACACGAGAGAGAGAGTACACGAGAGAGAGAGTACACGAGAGAGAGAGTACACGAGAGAGAGCACGAGAGAGAGTACACGACAGAGAGTACGCGACAGAGAGTACACGACAGAGAGTACACGAGAGAGAGCACACGAGAGAGAGTACACGAGAGAGAGCTACACGAGAGAGAGAGTACACGAGAGAGAGAGTGACACGAGAGAGAGAGTACACGAGAGAGAGAGTACACGAGAGAGAGAGTACACGAGAGAGAGAGTACACGACAGAGAGTACACGAGCAGAGGAGTACACGACAGAGAGTACACGACAGAGAGTACACGACGAGAGAGTACACGAGAGAGAGTACACGAGAGAGAGTACACGAGTGAGAGAGAGAGTACACGAGAGAGTACACGAGAGAGAGTACACGAGAGAGAGAGAACGAGAGAGGAGAGAACGAGAGAGAGAGAACGAGAGAGAGAGAACGAGAGAGAGAGAACGAGAGAGAGAGAACGAGAGAGAGTACACGAGAGAGAGTACACGAGAGAGAGTACACGAGAGAGAGTACACGAGAGAGAGAGCACACGAGAGAGAGAGCACACGAGAGAGAGAGCACACGAGAGAGAGAGCACACGAGAGAGAGAACACACGAGAGAGAGAACACACGAGAGAGAGAACACACGAGAGAGAGAACACACGAGAGAGAGAACACACGAGAGAGAGAGCACACGTAGAGAGAGTACACGAGAGAGTAGCACACGAGAGAGAGTACACGAGAGAGAGTACACGAGAGAGAGTACACGAGAGAGCACGAAGAGAGAGAGTGTACAAGAGAGAGCACACGAGAGAGAGTACACGCAGAGAGAACGAGAGAGTACACAGAGAGAGAGTACACGAGAGAGAGAGTACACGAGAGAGAGTACACGTGAGAGAGAGTACACGAGAGAGAGTATGCCTAGAGAGAGAGTACAGAGAGAGAGAGTACACGAGAGAGAGAGTACACGAGAGAGAGTACACGAGAGAGAGAGTACACGAGAGAGAGACGAGAGAGTACACGGAGAGAGAGTACACGAGAGAGAGAGAGAACGCAGAGAGAGTACGGAGGGACACGAGAGAGAGAGTACACGAGAGAGAGAGTACACGAGAGAGAGAGTACACGAGAGAGAGAGTACACGAGAGAGAGACACGAGAGAGTACACGAGAGAGAGAACGAGAGAGTACGTACACGAGAGAAGAGTGCACGAGAGAGAGAGTACACGAGAGAGAGTACACGAGAGAGAGTACACGAGAGAGAGAACGAGAGAGAGAGAACGAGAGAGAAACGAGAGAGTACACGAGCGAGAGTACACGAGAGAGAGTACGCGAGAGAGAGTACGCGAGAGAGAGAACGCGAGAGAGAGAACGCGAGAGAGAACGCGAGAGAGAACGCGAGAGAGAGAACGCGAGAGAGAGAACGCGAGAGAGAGTACGCGAGAGAGAGTACACGAGAGAGAGAGTACACGAGAGAGAGTACACGAGAGAGAGTACACGAGAGAGAGAGTACACGAGAGAGAGAACGAGAGAGTACACGAGAGAGAGAACGAGAGAGTACGTACACGAGAGAGAGAGTACACGAGAGAGAGAGAGAACGAGAGAGAGAGAACGAGAGAGAGTACACGAGAGAGAGTACACGAGAGAGAGTACGCGAGAGAGAGTACGCGAGAGAGAGTACG
This sequence comes from Calotriton arnoldi, assembly GCA_963921515.1. NCBI lineage: Eukaryota > Metazoa > Chordata > Amphibia > Caudata > Salamandridae > Calotriton > Calotriton arnoldi. The sequence goes on along the minus strand of CAWUFW010000763.1, from coordinate 3,655,225 downwards.
CGAGAGAGAGAACGCGAGAGAGAACGCGAGAGAGAGAACGCGAGAGAGAACGCGAGAGAGAGAACGCGAGAGAGAGAACGCGAGAGAGAGAACGCGAGAGAGAGAACGCGAGAGAGAGAACGCGAGAGAGAGAACGCGAGAGAGAGAACGCGAGAGAGAACGCGAGAGAGAGAACGCGAGAGAGAGAACGCGAGAGAGAGAACGCGAGAGAGAGAACGCGAGAGAGAGAACGCGAGAGAGAGAACGCGAGAGAGAGAACGCGAGAGAGAGAACGCGAGAGAGAACGAACGCGAGCGAGAGCGACAGAGAACGCGAGCGAGAGCGACAGAGAACGCGAGCGAGAGCGACAGAGAACGCGAGCAGAGCGACAGAGAGAGAAACGAGAGAGCGACGTGAGAGAGAACGAGAGCAGTCATATGGAGAGAGAGAGCGACCGAGAGTACACGACAGAGTACACGAGAGAGAGAGTACACGAGAGAGAGAGTACACGAGAGAGAGAGTACACGAGAGAGAGAGTACACGAGAGAGAGAGTACACGAGAGAGAGAGTACACGAGAGAGAGTACACGAGAGAGAGAGTACACGAGAGAGAGAGTACACGAGAGAGAGTACGAGACGAGAGAGTACACGAGAGAGAGTACGAGGAGAGAGTACACGAGAGAGAGAGACGAGAGAGAGAACGCGAGAGAACACGAGAGAGCACACGAGAGAGAGAGCACACGAGAGAGAGAGCACACGAGAGAGAGAGCACACGAGAGAGAGTAAACGAGAGAGAGTAAACGACGAGAGAGAGAGTAAACGAGAGAGAGAGAGTCAACGAGAGAGAGAGTACACGAGAGAGAGAGAGTACACGAGAGAAAGAGTACACGAGAGAAAGAGTACACGAGAGAAAGAGTACACGAGAGAAAGAGTACACGAGAGAAAGAGTACACGTAGAGAAAGAGTACACGAGAGAAAGAGTACACGAGAGAAAGAGTACACGAGAGAAAGAGTACACGAGAGAAAGAGTACACGAGAGAAAGAGTACACGAGAGAAAGAGTACACGAGAGAAAGAGTACACGAGAGAAAGAGTACACGAGAGAAAGAGTACACGAGAGAAAGAGTACACGAGAGAGAGAGTACACGAGAGTACGAGAGAGAACGAGAGAGAGTACACGAGAGAGTACACGAGAGAGTACACGAGAGAGTACACGAGAGAGAACACGAGAGAGAACACGAGAGAGAACACGAGAGAGAACACGAGAGAGAGAGAGAGAGAGAGAGAGAGAACGAACGAGACAACGAACGAGAACGAACGAGAGAGAGAGAGAACGAACGAGAACGAACGAGAGAGAGAGACGAGAGAGAACGAACGAGAGAGAGAGAACGAACGAGAGAGAACGAACGAGAGAGAACGAACGAGAGAGAACGAACGAGAGAGAACGAACGAGAGAGAGAGAACGAGAGAGAACGAACGAGAGAGAACGAGAGAGAACGAACGAGAGAGAACGAGAGAGAACGAACGAGAGAGAACGAACGAGAGAGAACGAACGAGAGAGAACGAACGAGAGAGAACGAGAACGAACGAGAGAGAGAGAGAACGAACGAGAGAGAGAGAGAACGAACGAGAGAGAGAGAGAACGAGAGAGAGAGAGAGAGAACGAGAGAGAGAGAGAGAGAACGAGAGAGAGAGAGAGAGAACGAGAGAGAGAGAGAGAGAACGAGAGAGAAAACGAACACGAACGAGAGAGCGACAGAACGAGAGAGCGAGAGAACGAGAGAGCGAGAGAACGAGAGAGAGAGAGAACGAGAGAGAGAGAACGAACGAGAGAGAGAGAGAACGAACGAGAGAGAGAGAGAAGGAGAGAGAGAGAGAGAGAACGAGAGAGAGAGAGAGAGAACGAGAGAGCGAACGAGAGAGAGAGAACGAACGAGAGAGAGAACGAACACGAACGAGAGAGCGACAGAGAACGAGAGAGCGAGAGAACGAGAGAGAGAGAGAGAGAGAACGAACGAGAGAGCGACAGAGAGAGAGAACGAGAGCGACAGAGAGAGAGAACGAGAGCGACAGAGAGAGAGAACGAGAGAGCGACAGAGAGAGAACGAGAGAGCGACAGAGAGAGAACGAGAGAGCGACAGAGAGAGAACGAGAGAGCGACGGAGAGAGAACGAGAGAGCGACGGAGAGAGAGAGCGACCGAGAGTACACGACAGAGTACACGACAGAGAGTACACGACAGAGAGTACACGACAGAGAGTACACGACAGAGAGTACACGACAGAGAGTACACGACAGAGAGAGTACACGAGAGAGAGAGTACACGAGAGAGAGAGTACACGACAGAGAGTACACGACAGAGAGTACACGACAGAGAGTACACGACAGAGAGTACACGACAGAGAGTACACGACAGAGAGTACACGACAGAGAGAGTACACGAGAGAGAGAGTACACGAGAGAGAGAGTACACGAGAGAGAGAGTACACGAGAGAGAGAGTACACGAGAGAGAGAGTACACGAGAGAGAGAGTACACGAGAGAGAGAGTACACGAGAGAGAGAGTACACGAGAGAGAGAGTAAACGAGAGAGAGAGAGTAAACGAGAGAGAGAGAGTAAACGAGAGAGAGAGAGTACACGAGAGAGAGAGAGTACACGAGAGAGAGAGTACACGAGAGAAAGAGTACACGAGAGAAAGAGTACACGAGAGAAAGAGTACACGAGAGAAAGAGTACACGAGAGAAAGAGT